>JASCZW010004191.1:0-36141 GCA_034211315.2 Aedes japonicus | reverse complement strand
GCAGTCTGGCAGTGGCAGAAAACCGAAGACAGCTGATTAGTTGTAGGCAAGGATGTTGTTGATTCTGTCCAAGCGTCGACCGTTCTTTTCGATCAGCGGTATGGAGAAGAAGGCGGAGGTTTTCATCAGGTTTGCCGTAACGAAAAACAAAACACGGTACCAGTGCTAGTACCGAGCGTGGCTGACGAAACCGAGGTACGGCGAAACCGAGGTAGTATTGACGACGGCACTTACATCAAGGCGGACAGAAAACAATTGACGGGCAGGAGATTTACGTTCCACTCAACGGTTAGCCGTTCCTGAGGAGGTCAGAAAGAATATGGTGGACAAATTCATCAAAAAGTTCTTGGCTTGGCAGGTTATCGTCATTGTGGAGAGATGAGTCAGCCATACATTACGACGGATCCCATGAATGGGCAAATTTACCAAGACGAGTGCCTCCAGAAGCGCCTGCTGCCCTTCCTGCCGTATGAAAGGATATCCAAAAAACAATAAAATAGAAACCGAACCTTTTTTTGGTACCACTTTTGTATAACCACTACGTCCACTGACTTGAAGTTTTGTGATAAACCAAGCCATAATATTGTAGGTTATTTCCTGGGAGTTTGAAGAAAATCCGACTAAAAATGAATTTTTAGCAATTATTTTTGTGTGTCTCATTGCTTGAGAGTATAGTCTTTACAGAGCAACTGTTCTCATATTAATCTCATGGTCCCATTCATCTTACAACAGGTCGTAGGGTGAAAATGTTGATTTCTTCTCGTAACAATGTTTGCTTATGTTTAATAACAATGATAAATGTCATATCGCGTTGATCCTTCGATTTCGAGTAGCATGAATTGTGAGTGATGAGATTAATTTACAAACAGCATCCCTAGTCTTACGTTTTTCATGATTATGATAACCATGCCATTCCAAGCAAACGGGTAGAACGTGCCAAGGCATTTATAATTTGAATTTAAATCAATCCTTCCGAAAAAAAGGTAACGAAAACAAATCCTTGCATAGCAATGACAAGAAGTGAATCTCTCGGTCTGCCTCAATCATTATCCTTTCCCGATGGGATTTTGATTCACCGCACCACCCAGTTAATCCTCCGCCGACAGGAAGGTAGTTGTTTCACGCCTTTGACAGGTTAAAAATTTATGATCTATGTACATTGGAACACCTCGATCCCCATTTTTTACTGTCGCATATTTTGAGCTGGCCTCACGAGAAACGGGAAGTTCGACAACTGATGGACTCGGACTCCCATAAACAGACCTCTCGCTCGAGCTCGTTCGGGAAACCTTTCCGGCTGACATTTCACAGCAATCATCTCAGCGGCTTTTTAGCGATACGGACATGCACCGAGTTGCTCGTCACTGACTGGTAAGCGTATAACCAGCACGTTGCCACGTCACGTCACTCAATGATATGCGTTTTGGTAAGCTGTGATTAAAATTTAATTTTGTTTTGTTTTACCCGGATCCCGTGATTAAGCATGATTTAGTTGCGGCCATAAACGAAGCCTTATCCAATTTAACCAGCTTCGAGCGGAACGAATGTGTCGGAATCTTCGGCCATTCAACGTCTTCAGCTGTCGCCAGAAAGTATTTCTTTTCTGTTAAATTACATGCAGTTTTGCGATGAACATGCGTGAAAATTGAAGAAGGCGGCGGCCGATGTTCTGCCTGAGTAAATTGATTGTTGAACGGTCAAGATTGACGCGTCGCGACGTTTTGGAAAGAGAAAGAGAAAAGGAGAGAGAGCACGAGACCGCGGGGATGGAAGTTGACCCTTCCAACAGATGGGCGGATGCTGGGAAGTGATGCATAAAATTAAAGATTTTATGATCGCCCAAGACATATACTCTGCACACTTGTTGTTGGCCTGCGGTTTAATTAATTGATGGTCTATCTTTTAATTTTACGGCATATTTCGCGGTATAAAGTATTTTGAATACATTTTTAGCGGCACTATGACTGAGCGAATCTCATCGTCACCTGATACTGAATCTGCTTCGAGGGTGATTGTAGCGAGTGGCATTTATTTTAAGGGGTAAGGCCACTGTAACGGCCCAAAAAAAAAGGTTTTTTCACCAATTTTTTGCTCCCGAAATTGAAGGTATTTGAAAAAAAACTTTTAATGGTGTTATCGGGCGTACATTAACCTTTATTATCAAATTTTTTAACAGTAAAAAAAACAAAATGGCGGTTCCACAGCTATCTTCCCGGGACATGTCCCAACAAACATCGGTGTTGAATTAAAGCTTGTTCAAACAAATTTGGAGAAGCTGTTCAGCTATTCTAGAAGAAACAGCTGAATAGCTTCTCCAAATTTGCTTGAACAAGCTCTAATTCAACACCGATGTTTGTTGGGGTTTTGCTTCCAGGGCTCCGCGGCACGCAGCACCACTGGTGCACTTTTGAGTCTAGAACAAAAAAAAAACCATTAATCTAGAGGGCTGTAGCTAGAGAATGTCGATCGGATTTTAAAAAATATCAATTTTTGTGGATTTGGCGTGCGTTTGAAAAAAAATTGATTTCTTGACGAAAAACGGCAAGTTTTTTGTTAATAAAAATCAATAAATAAAGTTCTTGAAAATTCCGATCGACATTCTCAAGATAATGTAAATGTTCACATCTGGTTAAAATTTCAAGTAAAAAAAATGAAAATTGTTCGAGTTATGCTGCGTGCCATTTTGAAAAACGATGTTTCGAGAAAAACGCCATTTTGAAAAACGATGTTTCGAGAAAAACGCGGCGGCGACCTTCATTTCCTAAGGACAACGAATTTTTTTTCGCACAGGACCTTTTTTTTTCTTATTCTAGAGGGTTTAAACTATTTTTTAAGCCAATAAAAAAAAATCGATTTTTCAAAAAATTTACAGTGGCCTTACCCCTTAAACAAATTTAATGAACTGCTACGTATCTCGTGGAGGTAAAATTTATAATCTTAGATTTGTAATTGCTTCCCGTTAATGATCAAGGCTAACAGAATTCTCAGAATGTTACCAATATTATACATCCTAATGATCTGATGCATGATATTAAATCTATACTAATGCTACATAATTTTCTCTGCATTCGTTTTAATTCACAGACTGTAAATAAATAGTCAATAGTCAATACTCCAGTAAATAGAACTGATATTCATAATATTACCTGCGTCGGTGCACCGGAACTATTTTTATTACCTGTTCAGAAGCCAGTAGGTAAGAAAGTGTGTAAGAAGTGTGTATTGGAATGTAAACCGGAAAAAAATGAATTTTAACTGGCGCATTTAATTCCCCCTCGTTTAATTCCAAACCAAAGGAGGCGTTAACAACGAAATTGTTTACAATCTTGCATGCGCAACACAACAATGTTTGCAATCTTTCATACAACAGGCTAGATTCAGGCGTCATCTGGCTTAAATTTATACGCAATATCCCATTATTTTCTGCGAAATCCAGCATTCCCTTTATGTGCGTTAGTTAACGCAGAACGCGAACGTTTGCTTGCCGGATTAAATTTTTTTTCAGGGAATTTGATTTCGTACTTCTGTTTCTCCTGTTCACGGGCATCTTCCTCGCTAGTTGCAGAGGAACATTCCATTCCCGAGAGATATTTGAACTTTTTGAATTAGTATGTTCCATCATCCTTGACAACACAGTGTAAATTTGTGAGACATTGTTCATAAAGCTTTCTGGAGTGTGTTTTCACCGATTTTTGCTGCTTTGCGATCAGACTATGTTTGAGCTTTGAATGATCTGAATCCAGCCTAAGAATTCATTTTTTTGCTCACCATTGATACTTTTTTCGCAACTGCCGTGTTGACGTCTTTGGGTTTGTCTGAAATGCAGCAAGGCCCTTTTCTCCTTCCTTTAGTTTCTTTGCACATGTTCACAGCAACTTTCAGTTTTCTTTTCCACAATAAGTTCCTTTATAACGTTTACAACAATTGATTTTGGCATATTTAACGATTTTCCGGTGAAGCGAACAGTAGAATTGGACTTCTGGAAAGTGTGAGCTGTTCAGTGGAATACCTGTAACTAGAAAACGAGAAGAAAGATTAGTATTTTCCATTTAATTCCAACGACCTTTATTGCTTATCTTGACAGACGTATTTCGTCTACAATGTGCAGACTTCTTCGGTGTCGTGTTCTAATAATTGACTGTCGAGTTAACACGTCGGTTGCTATGATCACAAACTTGTCTACTAGCAGGAGACGCACACTGTTAAATTTGTAGTTAATCATTGATATATAGGGTATACGTCCCATACCTTAGCCTAAAATGCAGCGGTCGGTTACATTTTTCATTGCTACTCATAAAGTAATTGAGCTACAAAAGGCATGTAACTAGTTATTTGCTTGCAATGATATGCTTAATAAGGAGCTTGTTATTTTAAACTGCGACAAACTAAACAACTAACTTTATGATGTAGAAGGAGATGTCCGCTCATCACCATGAGGCACCAAGAGTGGACAGTAATGTTTGCAAGAATAAAAAATATGAAGAGATATGAAGAGAGCTAACTTTATTAAGACGAAAACTTTCGAGGAATATGGATGTAATGTCGTTCTATAAGCACCAAATTGGGTATATTCGCGTATGGAACTTCGTCCCATTTGGAATTTTTTTTATTAAATGCAATTATCGTGCAATTTTTTTTCTGATTTTCTGATTTAAGGCAATGCCAGCTATTGGCACTCTACCCAACACAAGAAAAAATCCAAAACAAACTTAAATAAAAATGCTTTAAAACATTTCAATTATTTTCACGTATAATTTATCAGCCATTAAAAATGAAAATATTTTTATTCACTCTAAACAGATTGTGTTCCTGTGCTTTGTGTTTACATGAGACATTTGAAAAATATACATTCGAATGTTACGAATTTCCATTGTAAATTTTACCAGTAACAACATTTCTACTACTTATTAATAAAACATAGGTGGGAACATAGAAAAAGAAATGTCCCTTACATTGGGTCTACGGTTTTCTTGTTAAATCATTGTTATTTTATCTATGAAACGTATGACTATTTTCTATAAATCTAATCATTGGTCACCATGATAGCAACATGATTTAGTTGAATAAATGACATATTTGGTACATAGGTAGGAGAATGAAGGAGCTAGGTTAACATTACATCCCGTTACGCTAGATTGGCAATGTGTATTTCTTGTTTCTTTCACTGTCATGGTATTGTTATACAAAGCGACTGTGATAATAAGGCTTAGTGACGTTTAGCGCACGCACACTACAGCGCCATTTTGGATTATAGGAGTGCAAGTATAGTAAGAAGGCAAATCATTTGGAGGACAACAAACCATCAGTCCTCTGCATGTGCCTCAAAGGGAAAGGTAATTAACCGTCAAAAAGCCTAATAAACGTGATACTGGTATGAAAATCAGTAAATGTAAGAGACAGCAGGCTTCATGTTTCAATATCGGTATCCTATAGCAGTGGTTAACAAAGAAGAGACGGAACAATGACTCTCTCAAAAACAACAGTGATGCCATAGCTATCGCTCAACAGCGAAGCATTGTTTATCGTTTACTGTTTGAAAGCTCCGAAACATATTTTTTCATTGCATATAGCCTGTCCACATTAAATTTCACTCTTTCAGTGAAGATTTTGAATATTTCATAGATCGCTGAAACGTTTCACTTACATGACAGCTGTAACTTCACGTTATTTCTAGGTACATGATGTTTACATTCTTGTTACACCCAGTAAAATGGCGCTGTCCAAGGGGAAGAGCCTCAAACGCATTTTGGTACGAACTGCAGCAAAATCCGAATTAATCGATACGCGATCTTGCCAAGAAACTAAATCTATCGGAAAGTACGGTGTTTTGTGTTCACAAATAATTTGAATAGCGCTTGATTTAGATCGACAATTTGGAAGTGGATCAAATCGAAAAGTATGCTCCCGACAAATGGACTAGAAAATGGCCATTATTGAGAAATATCCCAATCTTTTTGTGCGAAATGTGGCTCGGAAAGTGGGGTAGTCCAAATCATACGGACAAGTGAACCAGAAATAAGGACTAAAGGCTAAAAAGTGAAAATAGTGCCCAACCGTGATGGCAAGGTAAATTTTACTGCAACAAGTTGTGCTAGGGAGCTTTACATAATTTTTTTGCAAACATTTTCTTGTATCGTAATGGACGACAAAACATACGTACTCGATTACTTTAAACAGCTTCCTTATCTTTACCTTACCAACCAGACCAACGCCGGTGTAGCCTCTGCTGTACACAGAAGTTGTCTCCATTGTAATCGGTCCATGGCTGTACCTCGCCAGCCTCGCTGTCTGCGGTGAATCCGCAGGTCGCCTTCTACTTGATCGATCCACTTTGCTCGTTGCGCACCTCTTGTACCCGTCGGTTCGTTTTTGAGAACCATTTAAACAGAGCTGTCGTCCGACATTCTTACGACATTCCAAGCCCATCGTAGTCGACCGACTTTAGCAATGTGTTACGATGGGAGGTTGTCCCATACCTTAGCCTGATGCAATTCGTAGTTCATTCGTCTCCTCCATACTTCCGTCTTCCATCTGCACTTCACCGTAGATCTTATGCAGCACCTTCTGTTCAAAGCCACCAAGAAAGCGTTGGTCCTCCAGTAGTAATGTCCATGTTTTGTGGCCGAAGTGATCTACCGGTCTAAGGCCTGTACTCGAAAAAAAAATGCACCAGACAAAAGCGTTCTAAGTCGGATTTTCTTGAAACTTTCAGGAAAAAAATAATACATGTGGATAATGTTTCAGCATAATTACTTTATCCAACCTCCTTTCCATCGCTGAAAGCCCGCACCTTTCCCTTAGGACCCCTCATTACATTTTGTGCAATGGTGGAGCCGACCTTTTTGGTGACTTTCATCCATTCTTTCTTCAACTCCAGCTCGTTCTCAAACACCTTCGACGATTTTCGAACTTTGGCCTTCATTATGGCCCAAAATCTTTCCATCGGACGAATCTCTGGTGAATTTGGGGGGTTGGCGGTTATTGGTAGAAAAACAACATTATTGTCTTTGTACCAATCCAACGTGGATCGCGCGTAATGGAATGATGCCAGGTCCGGCCAAAACAATGTTTCACCTCCGTGGGACCGCAGGAAGGGCAACAGACGCTTCTGGAGGCACTCGGTGCGACAAATATCGCTGTTGATGGTACCCGTTGTGATGTACGGTTTACTGCCATAGCAAGTATTTTTTGGCGAATTTGTACACTTTCTTCTTCCTTGTGTCTTCCGAAACATCAAACCGTGATTTGGCAACGTAGAACTCCAGCTCCGGTATCTGCTTTCCGTCTGCCTTGATGTAGGTTTCGTCATCCATAACCACACACATCGGTTTCGTTAACCACTCTCGATACAGCTTTCTTGCGCGGGATTTGGCCGCCGTGTTTTGTTGATCACGTCAGTTCGGTGCCTTGCGGACCTTGAATACACGAAGCCCAGCTCGTTCCGGGCCTTCACAGGGTCAGCTGTCTTCGATTTTCTTCCACTTCCAGCCCGCCGCTCGGTCGTTTGGGACTCCTTAAACGATTTTACCATCCGAGACACAGTTGTATAGATGATTCTCAGTTGTCTTCCAACCCATCTCTTCATCAAAATTCTTCGGCGATTTTCTTTTTGTTTCGATGACATCTCAATAACCACTGAACCGATGGTTATGAAATTTTGCAAGTTAACTAGATTTTCATCAATTTTTACCCACGGACAAAAAAGTTACACACGGATAAAAATTTCGAGTGCAGGCCTTATTTAAGAATCATAAGTTGTCAAAACCGAGAAGATACTGTTATTTATTTTAATTTATTCATGATGCATTAAATCACATGAAAGATTGAGTTTTACTATTGCACTAAGCATTAAAACCCTATAAAAAAAATCAAAATTTTACCTGAAAAATGAACAGTTTTATAGAACATGTAAGATGCTCATATCTTTATTAAAACTAACCATAATTTAATGATTTTCAAGCTATAAAAAACTCAAAACATTTCACATTTTTTTATAGAACATGTTAAATTAAAACCTACAAAACACAAAAAAAAAGGATACTGTAAATTTCTGAGTTATCTCCAACATTGTCTAAGCTATTGTATGCATGTTTGTATGCTCACAAGAATATTTCTTGTGAGTTGCGGTATCACGCATCAAGATTTATGTCACATTGAAAAGGTATTCAATTTTTTTTTTCTGTGTAAATTTAAACAAAAAATTTAAATGTATCACAAAAACCAATGACGAAATGCAAATTTTCCATAGAAGTTTTTCATTATTAAAAAAAAATTATATATGTCTTAGTTATGCTCAGAAAAAAATTATGTATTTTAACAGACACGCAAAATTTCTTCTCGTTCAATTGCAAGCGTAAACAACGAAATCATTTGCAATTTTTCAAAACAACACATCTGATTTAGGCGATATCTGGCATAAGTTTATATGAAACACCCACTGAATACCTGCCAAATTTAGCTACCTTTGGACTTTGTGATAGAATGAACTCATTCCATTTTTCCATTTAGTGTTAATTAAAATGAATTCTGGTGAGTGTGTGCTTTCTATTGGAATACCTGTAACTAGAATATGAAAAAAAAAAAAAAAGAAAAAAGATTGATAATTTCCAATCAATTCCAACTGCCTTAATTGCTTGAAGGTAGTTGGAATTAAATGGAAATTATAAATCTGTCTTCTCATTTTCTACTCAATTAAAATCTTTATTTTAACTAAAAGAGTAGGCTATGTGTAGCAAAACAAGCAAACCCGACATTTTTGCTGTAGAGCATCAGAAGAAAAAAGTGTTTTCCAGTTTTCAAATAAATTTTCCATGAAATGTGTGTGAAATCATTATCCACGTGGAATAATTTGTTTACTCGACATATCTCTGATCCGATTAGAACTTTTTTTTTTGAGAAAAAATTACTTTTGTGGAATTGTCCCGTCGGTCATGATCTTCCGGATTATAAATGTGGTGTTATTGAGGCTACGAATCAGTTCAGATTTATACACACTTAGATTTTTCCATAAAAATCTGTAAAATTTTACCGAATTCTCAACAGTTGAACGTTCGGTAAAGGACTGTTCATAAACCACGTAGACCGAAATTTGACACTTTCAAACCCCCCTCCCCCATTGTAGACTTTCGTAGACTTATTCCAAACCCCCCTAAAAGTCTACGTAGTCTACGTAGTCTACGTCTCAAATTCATTTTCTTTTTTTAAATATATTGAAAATGTTCTACAATATGTGGCTGTGGTGGATTGAGGACAGGTTTATGAAATAAAACTCATACAATCAGGTTATTCAGTTATTCATTTTTATTTTGTTTCATAAAAATAGCATAAATAAAAAATATCAACAATCAATTATGCAAATGCGTAAAATGCTCACACCATAGCTGCTTGAACCAATCATTCAAGTTCATCAGCGGAAGTTCTGGTGGGATTATTTCTTGGATGTCAAGTCCAACGATCTCGACAAAACGTGATTCTATCCATAGAACTTCCGTCGCTTCGAGCTTCCGACCTCACAAAGAATTTCTTCCTGGCGTTGCTACAGAATCTTGAGTGGCCTTATTTTCTTCGACAAAATATCTGCCTTGTGGATGCTTTTGCGTTGATCTGCGTTCACTTTTGTTGCAAAATGCAGTCCACAATAAAAGCATGTGCGACTATTTTGGTTTTCACTTTAGATATCAAGTTCAGTTTATCTTCTTTGATTGTTTTCCAAAGCAAGTTGACGTTTTTCCAGACCTCTTGATGTATTTTCTACTTTGTCCCATATGCGCTAAAACCCTCTACTAAATGTTTGTCAAATCGGAGCAAGTTAACTATCAAATATCATCTCATTCACGTATAAATAAAAATACTCAATGCCCTAGTAGCACGTTTGTTGCAAATAAATCAAAGTAACTGCAATGTTACTCAATTAGGTCACAATAACGTTTCTGCAACCAACTATGACAGAGTTGTGTTGCTTGGATGGTTGACATCATAAACTCACTGTTGAGTTGGTATCATGCATTCGATCCACCGGTGTTGTAAAAAACGAATAGAGAAACACAAGCAATACGCTCAAATTACTTTCTCTTATTATCCCTTTTTTCCTCTCGAAAAGATAATTAGAGACAGTAATTTTAGCATGTAGCATTAAACCCCGTTCACATTGCAACCTACATGTTGTGATCTTGATATTAAATTCGATGCAAATTATTTTTGGTGAAAACTAAAGCCTGTCAACGTTAATTTCAGACGCTTTTATTTCAGTGTAGATTTAGAATTATTTTTTCAGTAAAATGGTATCGAATCAAATGTATCGAATCGGTACACGATCTTGCCAAGAAACTAAAACTAAACGAAAAGTACCATGTTTTATGTTAGTAAATCATTTGACCAGGTACAAGAAGGTAATAGCCATTATTTTGAGAAAAATGCCAATCTTTCTGTGCGAAATGTGGCGGGGTAGTCAAAATCATACGTACAAAAAGTGAAGCAAGGGCAAGGAATGAAGCCGTACAAAGTTAAAAAGGAGAAAAACTGTGATGACATGTAAAATTTCACTGCAAAAAGTTGCGCTAAGGTGCTTGACACCAATTTTTTGTAAACATATTCTTGTATCAAAATGGACGACGAAACATACGTACTCGAAGACTTTACACTCAGTAGCGTTTTTCAACCTTCTGTAACTTTGTCATTATCAAAATTTTTGGCTGAAAATTTGACAACATTATAACCAATGTATAGGCCTTATGTGACCAAGACCAGACTTTTTTTGCACCGATATTTCAGCATGGTCAGTATTGGGTGAAAAAGGGAAATACTCATGTTGGTGCGTCACTTTCCAGCAGTAGTGTAACCACTCGATGGAAACAGTTCAAATTTAACCCATATTATTTTCTGTATTTATTTAAGCTGTGGAGCAGTTTTTAATATGCTTTCTAAATTTTTTTACAGCAAAACGGATTTTTGAAATTTATATTTCCAAAAATGACTTTTTTCACATATGTTATGATAACTTAAAATTTATAAATTGTATCAACATCTTGGTCGCATAAGACATTGATTATAATGTTGTCAAATTTTCAGCCAAAAATATTGATAATTGACAAAATTACAAAAGGTTGAACAACGCGTGTATTTGAACAAAATTTAGTGTAATAGCTTCAGGGTCTGGCTTTTTATACCGCAATGCAAAGGAACGCCGTTGCCAAGTATTTTCGGACAAAGAAGGTTTCCAAGTTCTCGAAGAAGTATTTGGTTTAGCAGGCCATATGTAGTTGTGGTTGAAAATCTAAAAGTTTCGTCTCTACCGACACTATCAATAAGGATGTGTACGAGAAAGAATGTCTGCAAAAGTGGTTGCTATTGTTTATCAGTAACCACGACTCTTCAGTTCTCTTTTGTCACTATGTGAAAAACGTCCTGGAATTATAT
This sequence comes from Aedes japonicus, assembly GCA_034211315.2. Taxonomy (NCBI): domain Eukaryota; kingdom Metazoa; phylum Arthropoda; class Insecta; order Diptera; family Culicidae; genus Aedes; species Aedes japonicus. The sequence continues at coordinate 24,726 of JASCZW010004191.1, read as the reverse complement.
AAGGTACAAGAGGTAAAATACGTGCCAAAAACAGCCAATCTACCAAACTGTCCAGAGATGAACGCCCAATAACGAAGTACTGGGCTCTAGTTAAGCGGAAACTCTTCGAAACTTAGAAGAAAGCAAATGGAACCGATGATTTCAAGAGTAGATGGAAAATCGTCACGGCGGGCGTTTCCGAGGATAGCGTACGGAACCTGATCGCGGGTGTACCACAAAAAGTTCAAGAATTTAACAGAAAAAAGGATTAACATCTTAATCAACTTTTTCTTATGTAGATATAAACCTATTATTGTGAAATAAACAATCGGTATTTTTGAAAAATGTGTAAATTTTGTTTTGCTGCTATTAATTTGGTGTCCGAAATTTAATGTTGACAGTCTTTAGATGTATAGATGCTAATATGAAGATAGTCTACACTGATAAAAAAGCAATGGTAATATCAATTTGTCCCAAACATGAATTTTTGCAATTAGATTAACAAATGATATCTATTTTTAACCACACATACCTCCTATGTGTACACATAACCACTATGATTGGCCACACATACTTTTCATTTGTCACATAAATTTCATAAGTTTTTCCAAAGAAGAATGCTAAGATGGAACAGTTGGTACAAATATTTTTTCATTTCAGTGTCTTCTTCAAAAATTTATCACGGTCCCTTTTGAATGAGCACTCCCCAGAAAATTGGCTGACAGTTATGCCCATGCCGCTCCCTCGTTGTACAAACAAAGACCAAAGTACATTAAAAACAAGGTAAAGTATATTGCCAGATGTCATGGTATTCTCACATACACGCTCATTCGAGCTTACTCAATGTTGAGTAAATTTTACTAAATTTTATAAATATATCTAAATAAAGCGTCAAATGCTTAGTAATCACGCTCTATGAATTTGATTTATTATTTTACATTTTTATTGCAAACGCAAGAAATCTGCGCCAAACTCAATTTCGAGATCGTTACATGTTATTTTTTTTATAATTTGAAATGGGTCGGATAACGTTGTTCTCAATTTGCGCATCGGAAGTTAATTTAAAATCTAAATCGTATTCGAAAATTAATAACCAGTGGCGACCTGGAGCAGATAGCAGCCACTGTAGATGCGGGAACGTATCTAAAACAAACTAAGCAGTTTTATCTTGACAGGGATTTGTTGATTTTTAATAGTATATTACATTACAAATAAACCAAAAAAAAACGATACTCTTTTTGGCGTATGAATTGAGACAGACTATAAAAGGTTCCTTGGCAAAATGCCTTATATACAATGCGGATGAATTTATTGGTGTTAAAAGCGTACGTGGTGGTAAGCGTGCATTTCATCACCCTTGACTTCCCAAGTAACCACAAGCATTATGTTATTGCGCTTGTTCAACCCAAAATCAATCAACATCATACATGCGGAATTTCATTAATTCAACAGTTGTCAAGTAATGAAGCGTTAGATTAGAATATAGTGATGCATTACCAATGCAATAATGCTAGTAATGCATAAGACATTATAAAGGATATAGCATAATAAAATATATAGCATTAGTTCGATCTAAGTGGGGCTCTTTTCAGCTTTGACCCAACTTCAATGAGGCACTAGATGTAATGCATATGCCCTATGTACTGCTATCATAGCTTCATGATAACTTGGGTTGCCACTTGATTTTACAAATGTAATAATCGAGCCACGAGTTCTTTACTATTAAAACATAATATAAATAATATACTAACATATTACAGAGCATACTCCGGCATTACTGAGGATCAACGAGCAAAAGCCAGTTTGTTGACATCAACGCATCATCAGCGGAACTACATTTATGGATGGTATTGCTATTGATCATTTTATCCGATGAACAAAAGTTATTTCTGCATTCAAATAGTTGCCAAATAGAGTAATTATATTCTTTTCACCCACACATTATTTTTATCACGGAACCGATGAAGGCCGGTCCATTGACTGCTAATATCGGTTTCGATTTTTGTTGTTAAATAAAATTCAACGGTATTTTATCAAAAGGACTTCAATAATTTTTAAAGCATCTTTTGCGGAACCGAAATAAAAAAAATTATAATAAATAAATATTTGTTTCAATATATATGAGTAAGTTCAACTCAAAACAAAATAAATTTAAGGATGATGGGATTTTTTACTATCGTACAGGTTTGGTCCAAAGGGTCTCAGATTAATACGAAGCTTTGTCCACTCGTAGAGTTCGTGGAAGAATGAACAAAAAAAGTCAGGGTTGACAGTTTTTCTGGAAAACGTCAATTGAAGTTTTCCGATTTCCACGACCCAAGTAACCACGAGGCTGTAATAGCATGCATATATAGGGTATGTGTATTACGTTTAGTGCATCATTGAAGTTGGTTTAAAGCTGAAAAGGGCCCCACTAAGATCAAACTAATGCTATATCTTTTGTAATGCCATAAGACTTCGCTAAAGTAGCATTATTGCATTGGTAATGCATCACTACTTTTCCAAGCTTATATAACGCTTCATTACTTGACAACTGTTGAATTGATGCGATCCAGCATTACCGATGTTGATTTTGGGTTGAATAAGTGCAATATTATAATGCTTGTGGTTACCTCACTAAATAATATTCCGTTCGATTATTTCACAAGGAAGTTTAACATTTCACCCAAACTGGATAGATAGATGTCAAAACTACTTGCGGTCAAAAATTAGTTGTGGGTTTTACTTGCCAGCTATGAGCCTATAAGCTGGGGCTAGCCTATGGGCTACAAGCCGAAAAAAAACATTTTGAGAATTATGGAAATTTATAAGCTTTTTTTCGAACTGTGCTCGATCCATGTTTGTTATGAGGAATCGCAAAGCTTCTTCTAGTTGTATACATTTTATTTAACTTGCCAGGCTTAGAGTAAAATTATTGGAAAAATTAAGGTTTTTCGTAATATCAATCAGAAAAAATACCTGAATAAGTGTGATACTCGAAATTGGGAAATCAATCGTTCATCGTCGCGTTTTCGAACACCTAAAATATCAGCGCTAATGTATGTATGTATGTAAGGTAGCCACCATCCCTTCTACGACCTTGTCATGTATGCAGCTCCACTTAATAGCAAGATCAAATTGAGTTACCGGGTTGCATTCACAGTAACGCTGTATGAAGGGCCAAAAACGGTGGGGCGGACCCGTAAGCAGAGACACTTACGCGAAACCCGCGGGAACATAAGATTCTCCTTCCAACGATACGATCCAACAAAGGCTGGGAAAAATCAGGATGACTCAATTAGATTTTTTTTTTAATTTTTCCTGCCACACGTATCCGATAAGTCGTTACAATTTTGTTCAGGAATATTGACACAATGTGTTATGAACACCTTATGAATTTTATATCACATAACATGCAACAAAAATCGTTAACGAGATTGTTGGGGGTTTAATATCCACATCGTCGATTATCATTCGGTGAATAAACATTAGCTTACTTTCTATTTCAACAAGAATTTGCTATTTCAACAAGAATGCATTTTTGTTTTGTGACGCCTGAAAAATCTTCTGTACTGGACTGGGAATCCACTGCATCCGTAACATTACTTACTAAGTAACCTGTGCCATCATCAGTATCTACCAAAAACAGAAAATACTGGCCTAAAGGAACACATTATATCAACATTTGGCGTTAAGTTGCTACATATTATCTGTTTTTCCCGCTGTATTTACTGGCTACACTGTGCACTTCGGCTTCCGATTATTTTTTGGTTTGAACTCGGTACCACACAATCACCGACAAACCGACATGAAACTAAATCTTCACTATTGATCAAGAATGCCTAACGACCGACTCAAATGTGCAGCGATACCATATGTCAAAACCTATAGAATCATGTTATCTAGATAAAATAAACGTGTCCAGAATTTCTCAGACATGAACCTTCTTATCAATTTCCCAAGCGTGTTCGTGGCTTCAATAAACTTTTTCAACAAACACGAAGATAGATGTCAGCAATGTGATTTGAACAGAAATATAAGGACATTTGCTATTGTCATTCATGTCGGTTTGTCGGTGACACAATCACCAAGTGATTCGATAGGATGCTACGAGCACTAGCGCACAATCGAATCAGGAAACGAAAATGAATCACCAATAGAAGCCAACAAACGACTCCATAAATTGTACAAGCAAGCAGTGATGAATACGCATACAATTTACAGGCGACGAAATTCATGCTATGTTCATTCAATGTTCCCTTTGGCACATCAGTTTTCAGTTTGAGAGGTGAAGCAGAACCTCTCATTGTGTTTGTCTATTGAATTAAAGAAGAGCGTGCAACGAATGAAAATTTCATACGATTGGAACCATCCTTGGTACCACTACATAAATATTGCAGCAAATATAATACCTTATACTTTATATACGTTGGAAACTGACATCAGCTTGACGTTTCTCTTTGTCAATCTTGACAATTCAAGATCTGTTCAAAAATTACGATACATGAAATGAAAGGGACCGAGGGTTGATCACAGATTACGTTTGCGATTTCTGAAAAACACACGAGTATGTAATCGTTATCGTTGGTTTTTCTCAATGGTTATGTTTATGTGTGAACAAATGAATATTATGTGGAATTTTACATGGATTTTTGCCATTAAATATGTGTGTATTTATACCCGTGTATATCACGTAGTATAGGTTGTAGTGTGAACGGGATGTTATGCTCCATCATTAAATAAGCTGCCATATTATACTGATTTGATGTATTGCTTCAATTTTTTCAAAGTTCAGGGCTCGAAACTTTGTGCAGTGCATTTCTAAGCAAACTTCTTGAAACTGGAACATGTTAGCATTTAAGCTCAATATAGGACTTAGATAACCTAGACTCAAAGTATACATAAATTAAATTTACAACGCAACCAGTAAAATCCGAAAATTGTACGTTTATTCGAATCTTTAATATGTTGAAAATAAACAAACATCGATGTCACTTCCCATGTAGCACACTACGACCTTTATTAGTTGTAGTGACTTGATTATGACTTAGCAAGTCATATTTCTGATATCTCAACCGAATTGCAATATGTGTGCTACTAGGTTTTAAAATAGATTATGTTAGAAAGAAATAATTTTCCATTCCAAGATTCCAATATCGTTATTTTGATGTAAATAAACTATTTGGTAGACGTTTCTTCTCCCAGCCGCCTAGCGCACTCTACTATGAGAAAGAAAAAATACGTTGACTGAAGAACGCTCCATTCAGAGCAATATGGATGAAAATATTTCTAGAACACGTAGAATTAGATATTGGTTATGGTCCCAACCAAAAGTATGGTCATGAATAATAGGTTCAAGAAGTAGACATATTCCTTCATTCATCCGGAATAAGTATTGTTTTTTCGAACGGATTGATTCAAATTTACTATGCTATCCAAACGTTAGGTTTGGTTTAATAGTAAATAACAAATTATTGAGATATTGTCAAAACCTAAATTCTTTTTCTTGACATTAATGCCGGCATTTGGACCAAACGCACTTATAGATAAAAGAGTTAAAATCAGTATGGGATAAAGCCTCTTTGCGAATTGCGAATTGAAGTTTTCTAAAACCTAAACCTCTAAACCTGAACTTGCATATAATTGTTCGAAATGAAAACTAATTTAGTGATTTGAAAACACCCTAGAGTCTTCTTCTTATAGAGTCACAAAAATCTAAAAATTGTCCAAAAGATGTGCAATAAAAAATGCAAAATAACACCAAAATTTTATTTAGATTAGTATCATTTTTTTAATTCTGATATACAGAATTTTGGATATTTCTTTCGAGTAGTTCTCCGCATAACTTCGAATGATTACTGCATTTGCTCAGCCCTTTAACAATATACTTTCAGGAATTCGGGTGATTTTCTGATGGTTCAGAACCGTCAACATACAAATGATTATCATTTATATAAAGAAAGAATGATATTCACTACACATATACACACCATAAACCAAACCAACACCATTTCACTCACACGCAAACAAATCATCAAGAATTTTAACAATAGGTAAACCTTTTTTTCATTTTTCTTAACAATTAACTATATCTACCCACCTCTAACTACAATCAAAACGAGTCGATCTCAGAGCGAATTTTATCAACTGGTTGAGGTTGACAAAATCGTATAAGCACTGTCTTCATATCCATTATAAAGCTCTTGAATTATTTCAAGCATGCGCGATGCAAGCTTTCAGCAACAGTGCTGCAGTTAGCCAGATAATCACTGCTCTGGTGGCGAGTAGCGTAAGCAGAGCTTCTTCTGATTGGATAAGCTTTTGGGAAAGTTATCGTTGCTTAGCACGGTAAATTATAGCAACTCAATATATGCTAAGGTACTTTTCTTCTTCGGTTGGCCTGTTTGGATAGAAGAGGAGAATGAACATAATTAAGTGTTTTACTGTGTTAAAACTAAGGAGATATGTTTTATTCGATGATACCACGCTCAAAACTCCATCTCTTTCTTTCGTATTACTATCCCTTTTTTTACACGGAAAAGTTACTCAATTTTCGTAAAAAGTGGATCTAGTCAAAAATTGATTAGATCCACTTTTTACGAAAAGTGATAACTTTCCGTGTGAAAAAGGATAATGTACGAAAAGAGGAGTTTTGAGCGTGTCTAATAGTCTAGTAGTTACAGTCAGGTGTGGTAAACATAAACTTTTTTGCAAAACAGTCATCTGCTGCGAAATTGTAGCCCCGCACACCATCATCATCTTATCGCAGAGAACAGACGTCCATCTTCGGTCCGCTGCTTGTGTAAAACTTTAAACCAACATTTCAAATGTATGTCGTTATGCTCCTGGTAGATGGCGCTGCAGTTGTGTGATATTTGTCATGTCAATGTTTATCAATAAAAAGTCTAGCACATAACCTAAAAATCATGTTTGCTTTTCGCTGCACTTCTTATACAGGCTGCCCCCTTTATATTTTTACACATGTTTTTCAAGAAAAGCTATAAGGACATCAAAGTCTGTTCTCTGTGATCTTATCATCCTATCCACCCTACATTTTCAAACCAACTCTTTAACTCTGTACACAAAAAATAGAAACTCAATAGAAGTCGCCAAGATCTTTTAGTGGGATTTTCTTCAAACACCCAGGAAATAAACTACAACATTATGATTAGGTTTCTAATTCTTTCCCGTCAAAAAAATTTCTCATATATTTACAATTAAATGTATTGTAACCATACGATAGAATCAATCGTATGTAAAATTGACTATATTTTTCATGACGATAAGATGACAATAAAAGTTATTGTTTCCACAATAGAATCTAATGTAAATTGCATCATCGACAATAGACACAGGGGGTTGTTATATATCTAAACTATAGAAAAAATCGTTTTTCTCCGAACAAATTTGAGTCAATTACTATTGATTTTATTGTTTCACATTTGTTGAAAATTCTAGCATATAGGGTGAATAGTAGATCTATTGTAATGACATTATTCATTTTTCATTTACCTGATACATGAACAATAAGATTCATGGTCGCAATAGATTTAAATGTTACTTTATATTATTTTATGGTAATTGTATGGTTAATTTTATCCGGGTTGGTTTATAGAACCGTTTTACACTCATCGTCGAACCAATAGTTCCGTCGATTTTTTCCCACAAACCCTATGATGCCTTTCGCTGCGTTGTCGTTGGCTGCTTTGACGGTACTCCAGCAGTCCTCAAGAAGGGCTTCGATTAGCTCTCCCTCTTCCGGCAACGCTGCTTCGAGGTTTTGTGCGTAATTAGTTGCTACTTCGGGTTGCTTCAGTTGCTCTAGATTATACCGTGGCTGGCACCGGTATCGAATGTTGTTTTCAACGGAAAGTCTGTGACGCACTTTGACCGTTACCAGATAGTGGTTTGAGTCGATGCCGGCGCCGCGATAGGTCCTGACGCCGATAATATCCGAGAAGTGTCTTCCATCAATCGATTTGTGATTCGGTCTGGTGTGTCGCTATGGGAAGCTATGCTGGAAGTAGGTATATGGCCATGTTTTAGGAGGCGGCGAAATCGATGAGTTTGAGGTTGTTTTCGTTCGTAAGCTGGTGGACGCTGAACTTTCCTATAACCGGTCGGAATTCCTCCTCCTGGACGACCTAAGCATTGAGATCTCCGATGACGATTATGACGTCATGGTTTGGGCAGCTGTTGTATTCCCGTTCAAGTTGCGCGTAAAAAGCGTCCATGACGTCATCGTCACTTCCGAGGTGAAGGCTGTACACGTTGATTATGCTGACATTGAAGAAACGGCCTTTGGTTCTCAACTTGCACATTCTGTTGTCGATTGGCCACCAACTAATTACGCGTTTTTGCATTTCGCCAATCACGATTAAAGCTGTACCAAGCTCGCGTGTTTTGCCGTAGCTGTGGTAGATGGTATAACCATCCCTATGCGTATGTACCATTGATTTTTTTTTCCAGCAAACCTCCTGCAGCGCTTCAAGGTCAAATTTGTGGACCCTCCGTAAGTCGGAAAAAATGCGGGTACTTCCCGAAGAAATTGAGAGACTTACAGTTCTATGTTCCGAGTTTCCGAGTTGTTCCGGTCCGTATTTACATCGTGTGATTCCATCCCTATAATTTATACGGCTGGCTTGTAGGGCCTGCACCAACCCCTGTCTCGCCGGAGTACCATCGTGTACAACTGTGTTTAGAGTCCCACGCTGGTACGAGGACGATGATCGGCCGCTCTTAACATGGAGAACTGACGCCGTTTTGAGCCTCCCCTGGCATGGAGAACAGACGCTCAGGTTGGTGAAGGCCTGGACTTCTGCCCTTATAGCGGAGTGACTCGCTTTGACAGGGCTGCTTTCGGTTATTTGTAGAATATTGTAAGAAACAGCAGTCAAACCCGAATAAACCCCCCACCTCCCCCTTCATTCTAGGTAGCCACCGCTGCCTGTCCGGGGATGCTTATTTAATTCGCATCTACACCCAAAGTAAAAAAGCAAGATTGAAATGCAATTTCGCATGATTTGGTTTCATTTCTCGTAATGGATCGCAACTTGGAGAAAAGCAACATTGGTCGTGGGCAAAAAAGCAACACATCAATTCGATTAGAAAAATTCAATGTGTGCGTGATGTTGTACAGTTGATTAGTAGTAGTAAATTCAATGGCGCACAAAAAAAAGATTTCTATCCGCTACCGAGAGTCGAACCGCGACCGTCAGCATGACGGCTCTTCATTGTAACCATCCAGTCACCACAACAAGTTGAGGTGAATGGAATAAAAGTCCTACAGTTTCTTCGGTTTTTGAGGCACTCAACGTTACAACAATGAAGCAAATTTCGGTCGCACACACTTACATGGCTTCGTTTATTTCATAAACCGCATGGTGACTTGATGAGAGGGTGATAGGAGTGTGATGACGAGTGCAGATAAAATAGAACACTTGACAGCGGAATAGCAACAGTGGAATATGGCGTAGCGGCGTTCTGTGCCATTGTCTCACCCATATTGAGAAGTTGTTGACGGTTGAACAAAAACCCAACGGTTGCTGCGATTGTCGAGGCACTAGGCATACAGCGATAACCACTTGCACACACTTGCATGGCTTTGTATATACCATAAAAAGCTTTGTGGAACATGATGGGCAAATTTGCCTTTTCAGAATCATGCGGATTTCTCAAGATATGATTGCAAAAACTGCAAAATTGCAATTTTGCATTTTCTGCTACAATTTCAATTTTTGGGTGTAACCTGCATTTCTCCATTCATGGAGGCCGTTCATGTTCTGCAACCTATGACCCGCCGGGTGGCTTGCAGCTCAGCTCCGACGGTCTCCACCTACCGAAAGGATTGCGGATTTGAATATCCCATGAATTTTATGCCAAATCTGGCATTCCGTATATGTGCATTAAATGACTTGGAAAATTGCATGTAAGTGAACAAATGAATAAATAAAAAGGTAAGAAAGGTTTGTTCAATAAAATTTATTGAACAACTGCATATTGTTTTGCGTGAAAAAAAAAATCTACATCCATCGAATTATTTTGCTTCAAAACAGGCAAATAACAGTAACCTCGACGCCGCATACCAAGAAACGAAAACAACAACAGCTATTTAAATTTAATTTATCAATAATTGATTCCTTCAGTTTTGGGCAAAAAACAAAAGAGCATAAACATTTTTTGCGCCCTCCCATTCCACTTGCACATCTCGGAACAAAAAACAAAAATTGCATCGCATTGATCAGTGAAACAAAAAAGAACAAGCAGCGAAGAAAAATAACTGCACGATTATGCATTGTTTTGCAGCTCCGAGGACGGCAGCTCCACTTCCAACAGTGGCGGCTTTCGCCGAAAAAGTCCAGCCGCAAGAATCTGGCAAATTGTTTAATTGAAAAAGTTATGCGACCTCGATAATTACTTTGTGCCTTCTGGGAAAGCAACCGCAGAAAATTTTCCCCTTTGACTGCTTGGGAATTTAGACTGCTGATTCGCGATAAATATTTTATCTCGTGAAGCTTTCGAATGTCACTATTCAAAGGTTTACTTACAACGAAGCCTCGGTATAAAACCGAGAACAACACAGCCTTTCAGGCCACAAGAAGTAGTTCAGGAAGTAGTGTTGCGTCTATGTAAGTGCACCTTAATGGTTACAGCAGCCAATGCGAAAAAAAAATTGCAGTTGAACAGAGTGAGGTTGAATGACTCCACAGGGAGGAACTGTGTCACTCTACCTTCGAGAAGGAACTTTAGGGTGAAAAATATGTTGTCACCTCGAGGTGCGTGTTGTAATTACACGTGAGCACCCAGTTAAAACGATCAAGTGTGAACCATTTATTAAACTTTCATGTCACGTATTTCCTTAAATTATTTTCAAAATTTTGCCTCGAATCGTTTTTATCCTACCAGAAATGCTGACCCACTTCAGAACTGTAATCAAAACTTACGGGTTGACGTCAAACAGTATATCTTTTTTTCGCTTTATCCAAGCACACCTATCGAATTTCACTTCATCCGATAAAGGAAGGCTCATAAATATCAAAATGTAACGATCGTCGAAACAGCAAGCCTTTGCTGCGATGCATTTTTAAGGCTTTCTGCAAACATGAGAGGGTGGGGGAATATTTTACTATTTACTCAGCAGTGCGTTGAAACAACAAGAGAAGTCGTAGAATAGTAGAAATCGTTGATTTATTTTCAGTGATTTCTTCCGGATTACACAAAGCTGAGTCATATTTTCACCTGGTAATCGCGAACGCTTCATGATTAGAGAGTTCAATCAAAAGCATTGATGAATTCCTTTTCAATAATCAAAGGTTAGCCAAAAACTTTTGAATGCGACATCTATGGAGTAGTAGAAAAACAAAAACGCCATTTTAATATTTCATCTCTCATTAGAACGTACTCAACATTTCATTTTGATCTGTCAATTCTTTCTTTGTTTATAAGCCATTTGAAATTGACGTGTCAGTGTATTTTTTAACAATCGAAAAATCCGAATATCGTCCAGTGATTAAATACTTTGTTATGGAAGGTCTATCGACTACTGAGATCCATGCAAAGATGTTGAAAGTTTCAAAGGAGTCTTCTCCTTCATTTCCACCCGTTCACCGATGGGATTTGGAGTTTAATCGTGGCCGTACAAGCGTTGAAGATGATCCACGCTCAGGTTGTCCAAAAAGTGCATCAACACCAGAAATCATAGCGAAAATACAGGATATGGTTTTGGAAGATCATCGATCGACTGTGGATATGATAGCTGACACTATAGGCATCTCACATGGAATATTTTGGCTGAAGTCTAGGGTTTCAAAAAACTGTGTGCACAATTGGTGCCACATTTGCTAACAATGCAACAAAAACACGTTCGAGTGCGACTTTCTGCGCTCATTTGGAGGAATATCGATAGGATAAAAGGGATTTTCTGCGTCGATTCATCACTATGGATGAGATTTGGGTCTACCACCATGATCCTGAATCAAAACTAGAGGCTAAGAAGTGGTGTGAACCAGGCACTTCGGCTTCTAAGCGAATTCCTGTCCAGACGTCGGCCAAGAAGGTGTTAGCGTCAGTTTTTGAGATGCAAAAGGAATTTTATCGATAGATTAACTCCAAACTGGAAAGACAATCAAGTCTGATTATAATTATATTTTTTTGGAATAGTAGGATAAAAAATAATAATGAAAAAAAGACCCGGTGTGCAAAAGAAAACAATCCTTTATCATCGAGACAAGTTCAAAAAATTATCGCGAAAATCAGTGAATTTGGGGTACGAATTGTTGAAGCATCCACCCTATTTGCCAGGTTAAGCTCCCTCTGACTTCTAAACTAAAAACAATCCTTCCTTGAAAGCGTTTTCATTAAACGAAGAGGTTATAGCTGTCACAGACGAGTATTTAGCGGGCCTACCAGAAAGTCAGTTCAGTGATGGGACAACAAAGTTGAAAGATCGTTGGACCAAGTATGTTGAACTTATGGGAGATAATACGAGGCAATAAAATTGATTTTCCCAAAAATAAAATCCGATTTTAAAACTTTTTAGTAGACTTGGTAGTAGATAGTTATGAAGAGGTTTCAGAGGTCTACATTACAGGAGATTTAGATGATGAGATACATTTCCAACTCTATCCATATTTCTCCTACTGTTCTATGCATTGGAAACAACAACAAAACAACTCAAACATAAACCTATTGTTTTACAACCCAGTAAGGGTTACGTTAGCATTAAAAAAATAGACTTTTTTCGGATGGTGATAAAAAAAGCTAAGTCAGCTAAGTCTTCGCCCTCATGGTATTTCTTGATGAACGACGCAACTTCCGGAAGGCATTTCGTACTATAAATTTCTCCGTTCACCGCCACTCCGGAGCGAAGCAAGAGAGAGGCTTTGACATCCCCTTCTCGCTCATTGTCAGCCGCAGCAGCACCTTCTTGGGGAACTTGTTGTGTGAAATGAACTTCACCTCGGAGTTCACGTCGGGAAAATCGAGTTGACCATCTTATTCAGCCGCTGCCGCTGCGTCATTGCCTGCAGCTCCGAAACCAGTGGACGTGACTTCCGCTTCCTGACATGTTTATTCATGTTCGCCAGGTACTTTTTCGCTGTTTGGCCGGATGAATCGACCCCGCACGCGGCGATGTTGCCACTTTTCCCTCGGTCTTCCTCTTCAGCCTCCTTTGGAGCTTCTTGTCGCTCAGGGTCGTCGGCCGTTCGGAGCCGGGCTTTCTTTTGATGCTCTGAATAGTACCAAGATGTTGTAGATGCCGGAATGGGCGGATCCGGCGTCCACAAAGTGCCCCACGGTGTTCGTTTTCGACGCGGCGGGGTGCCGTTCTTTGAACACGCACATTTCTGAACGGAGTTGCTTCACTGTTTCTGCCATCACGGTTAGAGTTCGACTGATAGAGCTGTCAATGTTTGCCTGCTGACTCATGGGTTACTATGATTGATGCTGCATGGGTAGTTTTGTCAGTGCGGGTGAAGATAAACCCATGAAAAATCAGCAATTTTTGTCAATTTTTTGAAATACAAATTTTAGAAAGGCGACTGAGGAGACTGTGCAGAACATAATGGATGGTATCAAACGTAAAGTCAGAGCATACGGATGTAACAAAACCGAATAATAATATTTTGATCAATCCTAGAGGTTTGAGCTGTTTAGTGGAATACCTGTAACTAGAAATTAGAAGAAAAATTTGTATCTTCCATTTAATTCAACTACTTTTGCTTATCTTCGACAGATACGCGTATGGGTACGAGACACTGAAGAAGTCTGCAGATTGTAGACGAAATACGCGTATCTGTCGAAGATAAGCAAAGGTAGTTGGAATTAAATGGAGATTACTAATTTTGCTTCTAATTTCTAGTTAATAATCGGCGTTATTGACTGCCCTGCGCTGCTTGAGCAGATTTCACTGAACGTTTCTCCTTGTCGACTTCGAAATTATGCGATGCTTGCTGTTCCTTATCACCGCACTAATTATGGCTACAATAATCCGTTAGATTCGTGCCTTCGCACTTTTAATTCTGTATGTGACGAATTCGACTTTGATATGTCCAAAAATGTTTTTAAAAATCGAATAAGTAGAATTGTTTATACGTTAAGTTATTGAAAACTAGTATTAAGTAGTTCAGTCTGTACGATTATTTTAATCGAAGACGGTGATAATAAAATAAATAATTAAATAAATAAATAAATAATAGAGGGTGTATTCGATAAAAATGGCACACAGAAAATCTTCTGTAACTTTTGAATCGTATGAGTAAAAAACCTAGAAATTTGAGTAAGATCTTATCCATAGTTAGTTATTTACATCTGCCAAGTTTCATAGTTATACATTCAGTAGTTCCAGTCATGTCGTCGAAACAAAAATTGTCCGTGAGAAAATTTTGTGCACTCACAATCAAAATCCAGGGGCGTCCCACCGGTGGATTGCTAAAAGGCTTGGAATTGCAAATACAACTGTGTCTCGTGTAATAAGAACCTTCTAAGAGCGTCTGAGTGTCCAAAGGAAGGAAGGGAGTGGTCGTAAAAGTGGTCCAATGGACAGTAAAGTCGTACAACAATTCAAGAACCGTCCAAACATGTCAATTCGAGATGTCGCTAAAAAGTCTAAGCTGTCAGTCGGTTTTGTGCAGAAAACCATGAAGCGTGCTGGGTTACATGTTTACAAAGTGCAAAAAGCCCCAAACCGGAATGAAAAACAAAACATCACTGCGAAAACCCGCGCCCGGAAACTTTACACGAAGCTGCTCACCAAATCCGGTTGCATCGTGATGGATGACGAAACATACGTCAAGGCCGACTTCCGTCAACTTCCTGGGCAAGAATATTTCGTTGCCAAGTCGAAGTTCGATGTTCCGGAGGATGTTCGAAAGAAGAAACTATCGAAATTTGCAAAGAAGTTTCTAATCTGGCAGGCGATTTGCGGATGTGGTGAAATGTCGTGCTCCCTTCATCACTTCCGGAACAATAAACGGTGCGATTTACACGGAAGAGTGCCTTAAGAAGCGTCTCTTGCCATTCTCGATGCTCGATGCGGAAGACCGCTACTGACCTGGATGTATCGATCGAAACTGCCCACACCATCATGGGGATACAAGCCTTACAAGAAACGCATGCTTCACGGAGTAACGGAGGCTACAACAAAGAAGTGGCTGGACAGAGCCAAACTGATACTTTCGCAGCACGCAGGCAAGGAGTTCGTGTTTTCTGATGAGAAACTTTTTGTCTTGATATAGTCGCACAATGTTTAAAATGATCGGTGCTGGGTGCCAACGTTGGCCAGCATCCTCCCGTCCCACAGAAACATCTCGCGGTTCCAGAGCGCCGCGTCGGTGATGGTTTGGAGGCCGTATTCAAGCGTGGGAAGCTCCCACTGGTGTTTATCAAGACAAACGTGAAAATCAACGCCGCGTACTATAAGACCGAGGTTCTGGAGAAACCTCTACGGGAAGAATTATTATGTCTTTCAGCAGGTGCACCGGCCCACATGGCGGGAAGAATTATTATCGTCCAAGCGTGGTGTCGGGAGGATCAGAGAGTCTAGATAAGACCTTATGCCCTCCTAGTTCCTCGAACCTTAATCCCTTGGAGTTTTATGCATGGTCGCACATGCTGGCCAAGCAAAGCAAACATCAAATGAGTATCATGGACCAATTTAAGAGGCTCATTTTCAAGATCTGGGAGGAGATGCTGATGGGCCAGATGCTTGCCGCGAGCCTTTCTTGTAAGAAACGTTTCAATTTTATCATACATAACAAGAACGAAGGGGGTGAGGGTTCCCAGCTAATAAGTCGTAAAGATTCTCTATAAACATTGCTTCAATTAAAATTGACTCAGAAAAGAATATCTTGCATTTTAATTTTTTTAAATACATTTTTAAAGTGTATTCGAGCTTATTTAAAACCCTGCACAGCCAATCGCAAAATTGAGCCTACACCCAAGAAAGGGTCGAGTTAAAAGATATTTCTAGCTTAATTTGATTTCATATTTAAATATTCTGATGTGGGATTAAATTCGCGTTTTATAGGTCTTATCCTGAGTGTAAACATTATTTTTAATAGTGTTTCAACAATTTGTAGTTTTCAAAAGTTCTGAAAACGGAAAAATTGAGTAACTTTTACCCATATTCATAAAACAGGCTGAAACGTCAAACCTTGGGTGAGGTGATTTATGAAAGTGGGTAAACCTCACTCTATTCTTCATAAATCTGGTGCATGTGTGTGTGTGTGTGTGTGTGTGTGTGTGTGTGTGTGTGTGTGTGTGTGTGTGTGTGTGTGTGTGTGTGTGTGTGTGTGTGTGTGTGTGACTGTGTGTGTGTGCGTGTGTGTGTACTGTTTGAACAATGGCCACATCTATGTTCCTTTCAGATATAAAACTAACGTTTTTATATGAAAAAAAAAAAAGTTTGTTCTAAATAATTAATGTTACTTTGTGTAATCTGTTTAAAAGAGAAGCCGGACATGGCAACGGAGTTTTTTTTTTAAAGGAATGAAGCCTGACCATCACGAATTATTTGAATTAAAATCTGCAATGGTTGCAAAAATTATAGAGTTATATAATAGTATTCAATTCCAAATATCATGTTTTTAAAGCTATCATTTATTTTCAACCTTGCAATTCTGTTAGGCACATTCTGGACTACACTTTAATGTAACTAGATTAGTTTAATGGTATAAGCAAAACTGTGATCTCTAGAAACGAAAATGTTGAAAAATCATTTTTCCATACTAATTTCTGGTGTATGGTCTTAAGGTCCAACGTCATTAGGTAAAATTACTCTGGACCGAGGGCCATTAGGCCTTATGAGTCATTAGGACTTATTTTGGTGAGGGGAAGATTGAAGTATTTTATGAAATTCTTTCGGCACGAAACTAATGAACATTAATGGGAAATATTTTAAATCATGAGCATCCCTTGGGCAATTCATCACTTTAAATCAGCTAAACATTTAATTTATCATTTTTTTAAATCGTCAGGTCATGAAACCGATGATTTTTTCATGAGGATTACTTTCAATCAAAAGCAGTGCTTTTTTATTTCGAATGTAACATTTTGCTCACATGTATTGTTAAAGAAAGATCGTAGTACTCATTAAAAGTCTTAGGTCTAGGAGGCAATGAACTTTCTTCTTTTAAATCACGAGCAGTTCACTCTAATTTCAAATCCCTACTACGTCTTGTGGAAAATTGAATTTTGTATTTCTTGAGACAAGAAATCCTTGGGACATGAAATCTATGAATTTTTATGGGAGATTTCTTTTTCTTTCAGTTATATGCTCTTTTTCTTCTAATTTCACAACTTGCTATCTGCCAACTTAATATTGCTTGAAATCATCGAGACTTAAAGCAATTACCTATTTGGGTGATTTTTCCATCCTTCAATCATGATTAGATTTTCCCAGTTTAGGAGAACCTTCGCAATCTAAGGAATCTCACCACTGGACCAACCTACACCAGACGACGACTAGAAAGTGTCTAGAAGGTTCAATATCTGAAGCAGTATATATTGAATATGTTATCTTCGTTGGTATCCGCTTGAGAACGTTTTTAAGCCACGAACGCGATTGGGAACTTGCTAACAAGGTTCATGTCCGAGCAACTCTGGAAAAAATTAATGTTTATTCTTAGATAAAAATGATTCTATAGGTTTTGACAGATGGGTTCACTGCACATTTGAATCGGTCGTTATGGATTCTTAATCAAAAGTTAAGATTGAGTTTCATGTCGGGTTGTTGGTGATTTAACTGCGGTGATATTTCTGCGACTTGAAACCATCGAACTCTCATGGGAAATTTTTCTCATAGGAGTCTCAGGAGAAACAATGTTGTAAATCATTTTCCACCAACCACTTATATTTGATAGTTACTGAAAGAATGATCCGTTGGTGAGAATCGTGATTATCTTCGAGTTATTGATCGAATCACCACCTTTCAATCAAACTTCACTTCACTTCGGAATTGTTCTTAATTCATTGAAGCTCCGGCACTTATGATGTGAGTCATTAGAAAACGATTGATTTCAAACACCTTGCAGATTTTCCGGTCAAATAACCGAGTTGCCAAGCATGTAATTTGTTTACAAGTGATCATAATCACACAAACACTAAGAAACTAAGAACCAGACTTGAGTTGCACTGTGTAAAAAGTTAGCGCAAAGTAAAGGTTTAGAGTAACTACCTCTTGGTAGTTCTTCTCTATGATCGAAAAGGATACGAAGAAGCTACAAAAATGAAAACACCACCTTCCGAAAGACACCCAAAACAAGAATGACAAGCTTTCGTTTTGTAGTCTGTTTGCTACCATCCAACGTCGCACCGTTTCTCACACACGCGAAAGGGGTTGAACCTTGCTCCGCTCATACGGCTCATTGTGTGCTCTCTGAGATGCTGCATGCAACTTTTTTTTGCCTCTGCCGTTATGTCAGACATCTCGAGTGTTTTGCTATGCTTTGTAACGCATGGTTGTTCCGAACTTGTTCGGTTTCAGATCTGACGTAGGCATGTTGTTTTGCTCGCCTGATCGAAGAAAGTACTTTGGCTTACTGTTTGTCTAAAAATAAACCGGTACAAATCACTTTCCTTATTTTTGAACCACGGGTGAAGAGTGCTAGATGATTGAGATTTATAATGCAGAGATCAAAGCGATTTTAATAGTTTCGGTGTTTTTTGAGACAACCTTAAAACAAAATATATGAGTAAGTCTAAAAGTATACAGTTTGACCGAGAGTTAAATATTGGACGCTTTTTGACAAAAAAAAAACAAATGACTTTTTGCAGGCGTGGACGTGGAAGTTTTTTGATATTCTTAGGTTTCCAGTAGCGGCATACATGAACAAACGTTTGTTCAACATTTATTACGAGACAAATAAAGCTGAACTGTCAAAACAAACTTCATTACATTACTAGACAAATAAGAAATGAAAAATTTTGACGAGAGCATTTGATTTGAAATATGTTTGACCAGTTAGTCAAACATTTTTCGAAAAATACCAAATATTTGATTCTCGGTCAAACAAAATACTTTAAAATTTATTATTCGACTATTCGAAAGGTTGACATTTTCCAATTCATGTGTTTCTCAAACGGATATAATTTATCGGGGAGTCCAGAACAATTTATGTTCTAAAAAAAACCATTGCGATGTTCTATATATAATAAACCGACATTTAAAACACAAGATAAACAAACCATGACGAACAGGTCAGTTTCTTTATTGTCTGGTGCCTAAGTAAGGCCTAATAGAGGGTGTCTCACATCAAATTGCATCACGGGAAAACGCTGTAGAAAATTACCCATTCGGTATTTTCTTTTGATAATTTGGGTAGCAGTATTTCTATAGCTGTCAGCGTTTAAGCGAAATCGTCTTTCTGAGGAAGACTTGAAGACAAAGTGGATTTCTTACAGAAGAAGCTGTAGCCAGATGTTGTACAGAATTTAATAAGTGGAATTAAGCATAAGGTGCGAGCATACGATTATGGTTATGAAGTTGAATGAAATAAATATGCCAAAAGCTTACTAATGGGTGATATTTTATTGTTTGAAAAGGATCGACCAACTAGGTAATTTTCTACAGGGTTTTTATCCGTGATGCAATGGTGTGGGACAGCCTTTAAATACTGGACTCGGAAAAAATGAGACACACAAACATGATCACCAAAAATTCATTTTAAATCGGATACTTCTCAAATTTTCAGGGATTAAATAACTATATATTAGCTATGTTTTGGCTTAATTTATTTATTGAATTTCCTCCCCCAAGCTGAATGCTCGTACATTTCTCTTAACACTGCTCATGAGATCTTGGGCGAGGCTTTGTCCATCTTCCTTACGCAATTTCTCCCAGTTTTTCTTCAAAGCTTCATCGGTTTTGAATGTTTTTCCGCTTTTCTTCAACTTCTTTTTCATTATCGCCCAAAACTTTTCGATCGGACGAAGCTCTGGTGTATTTGGCGGGTTCGCCTTCTTCGGGACCACATTTACGCCCTTCGCTTCGTACCAATCCATTACAGGCTTGGCGTAATGGCACGAAACGAGATCCGGCCAGAACAACGTGGGACCACGATGAGAGCGGAGGAAGGGCAGCAAGCGCTTCTACAAGCATTCCTCTCGATAATCTGCCCGTTTATGGTGCCGGTTGAAACGAACGGCTTGCTGTACCGCCGCGCATCGGCAGGACACCTGCCACAACAGCTACTTCTTCGCGAATTTGTCCATCTCTTCTTCCGGAACTTCTTCCGGAACCCTCCATGCGCGGACGTACCGACAAAAACCTGAGGCCGGGGATTTGTTTGGCGTCCGCCGGATATATGTCTCGTCGTGCATGACGAGATGCAGCCTGGCTTGACCAGCCACTCACGGTAAAGCTTCCACGCACGCAGTTTCGGCCACCGTGTTTTGCTTGTCAGTCCAGTTTGGCGCCTTCCTGACCTTAAAAACACGAAACTGTGATGTCAAAGCATTGTTGAATCGGTGTATTTACAAATTAAAGGTTCTACTTGCTTGTTAAGTATACATTTAAGAATGGACTCATTTTGAACGGTGATGTAAAACAACCGCCTTTCAGCGTTTGGGCGGAACTTTAGGTATGGACGATGGAAACAAGGATGTCAGTTCGTTACCTATTTCATGACCTTTGTTATCACCTGTTTGATGTTTGCCAAAATATAGTCGCAGCTGGGGCACGCTGGGCCGAAACGTCTCATCCTGTGATCTTTGCCATAATTGAAAGAGGTCTGACCGAAAGACATACATCCTCTTCACGTGATACTTCTTGAGGAAGAAAACAATTCCGGCGTACTTCACACGTATACCTCCCCGTTCATCGCACTTACTCGGTATACCTTCACCGTTTGTACCAACTTCTCAGCTTAAGACGCGAAACGATGAGACCACCTTGCACTCAATTTTTCTATTCAGTTTTTGCTGTATGTGACGGTCGCACTTCACTGTCAGGAACTAGGCTTCCGTTCAACCCACTTGCCAATCTCCAGAAAATAAAGGATGTTGCAAATGCTAAAGACGCTGGCGCTGTAAATCAACCGACAACGCTATCAAATTATTTATGTGGCGATACATTCATCACCAGGTGGCAGAGTAGTCCCACGAAAATTCACCTAAATCAGTCCATTTTTTTTAATGCATACGTTATTCGTTATTCATTGGATTGTTCGATTTATATGATACGTTCTAGCTAAATTATTTTAAAGAGATGGTGAGCATGATTGACCGTCCAAGGCTGTGGATCTGCTGATAATCTGTAATTTCACAGAGAACCAATAGATGATGCTTGGGGCTAACATTCCTTCTCAATGTGTAAAAACTGGAGATTCAAAAATAAGGATGCTTCTTTACTTGGTGCCTGCTTCATAATAGCCTAGTATTTTTCGATGAGCCTTAGTTCCGTTGCGTTGCGGGGAGGGAGGCAAACGCTTCAGTAGACAATCCTTGAAGTAGATCGGTGCACTCCGTTTGCCACATGAGCAGATTGCTTGTCAAATCATGTCTTCCTTGGCAAACTTTGAAACTTCACGGTGAAGAACAGTAGCCCCGGAAGCTGCCAGAGGTCCGTTTTGATGTAAGTCTCATCATCCACGATGAGACAATTAGGTTTTGTCAGCATCCGCGTCAGTTTGACCAACCGCGTCAGTTTTTCCGGAAATCCATATTCGAGCAATCTGCCTTAGTCGATCGATTGTATTATAGGCTAATTTGAAATCGATGAAAAGATAGTGTGTGAGCACGTTATATTCGGGACATTTCTGAAGCACTTGCCCAATCGTGGAAATCTGGTCAGTATTAGCGCAGATAGCCATGAATTCCGCTTGGTATTGTCCCATGAACTCCATTGGTGACAAGCGGTGGCATAAAATTTGAGAGAGCAACTTGTAGGCCTCACTCAGTAGCGTAATTGCACGATAATTGCACCAACCCAGCTTGTTGCCCTTTTTATAGATTGGACACGTTATTCCTTCCATCCAATCCTCCGGTAAACATTCTGCCTCTCAAATCTTGGTGATTACCCAGTGCTGCGCCCTGGCCAGTGCTTCACCACCGTATTTTAACAGCTCGCTTGGGAGTTGATCAAATTCCTCCTCAACTTCCGGAGTCGGAGTCCTGTTATCTTCTGCGCGTGTTCCTAGATTTATTACCGAGCCACTTTCGTTCGCTGTAACATTACCATTCAGGTACTCGTCGAAGTACTGCTTCCACCTTTCAAACACCTCACACTCTCCTGTTAGAATGTTGCCTTCCAGGTCCCTGCACACAGCGGCGTGTTCAACTTCTCGTAGAATTTGCGTGTGTCGTTAGGACGGTACAGGGCTTCCATTGCTTCGCAGTCTCGATCTGCCCTCTGGCGCTTTTTGCTTTGAAAAACAGAATTTTGCCTGTTCCGTGCCTGTCTGTACCATTCCAAATTCGCTTTCGTACGGTGTTACATTCTTCTCCTCTACTACCTGCTTGCATTTGCCATCAAATCAGTTATTTTTTCGATTCGGTGCAGAAGTACCTAGTGTCACTATTGCAGTGCTACCAATCGCGCTTCGAAAATCTCTCCAGCCATCCTCAAGAGTAGCTGCGCCAAGCTGCTCTTCCGTTGGTAGGGCTGCTTCCAGCTGTTGTGCGTATTCCTAGGCAACTCCAGCTTCCCGTAGTACCTCAATGTTAGGTCGTGGCGTCCGAATTCGACGTTTGTTGAACACCGTCGAGAGTATTGAACGCATACATACCATAGACTAACTCTAAGACCAGTAGGTCCCATACAATAACGATTTTTTTCTTGGCTCAGTCAGTACTAGCACATCGGTCCCAAGCTTAATAATGAACTCCACACGAACACACTCAAATATTCCGTCAAAATAACAAAGCAAATCATAACAACGAAATACATATGTACAGCAGTGCTAACTTCAAGGTGTATATCGGACCAAGGGGTTCTACAACAGTGAACCAATTTCAAATCGCTAGTTGCATATTGATTGTTGTACATACTGCATTTAGGTAGTGGTCCGAGTCTATAATATTCCCACTGCGGTAAGTGCGAACGTTGATGATTTCTCGAAGAAGTTTCCGTCGATTAGAACATGGTCGATTTGATTCTATGTTCGTCGGTCAGGTAGATAAAAGAATTCCCATGAAAATTTTACATGCGATTTTTGGATGCTTATAACGACATCTAGTAGTGGAACTCAAAAGCTGTTGTATTTCAGCAACATTTTTAATTGTTTTACAAAAATCCTCATAATTTCGACAATTTCCAACTGATTTCATTCATTAATGGCTCATTCTCTTCAGTTTTTGATGGACTTAGAGATCAAGTTATAGTATGAATTTTTGGCTCGTGTTATCTCATTGAAAATGTTTATTAGAACGAGTTTTTTATGAAAAATTTGTAAACATATGAAAAAAAATCCATCAACTTTTCAATAACTCCAAAATCATTGATTTAAATCAGGACATAATTAATTCATAAAAAAATATAAGTAAGTCTCGTATGAGACTAGCGATATTTTGTTGTTCTTCACATCGAGCAAAGAAATTTCCGAAAAACACAACAATTTTAGGGGAATTAGGGTTAAAACAGCCATATCTTCATTCACATAGCCGTGTGGTAATCAAAACCTACTCCAATCGATTCTCCAGGAAATTTTACACAGGACTAGCACCATTTTGTTGATCTTGAGTCACACCGAGCAAAGAAATTTCTGAACAACAAGGAAATATTAGGGTAAAATGAGCTCATTTGCTCCCCAAGCAGTTCCGTGCGGACAATGAGACTACGTCTATTCGATTTCTAAGAAATTTTCCTTTAAGTAAAGGTAATATTTACAGAAATCGTTCCACTCCGAGCTGAGATATTGAACTCTTTCGCGCTTCGGGCACTTTTTTTCCTACTGTGCGTTGGTCAACACTTTACATTTCATTTTGTAAAAAAGTGTAATTGCGAATTGGCAGAGAATGTGCCCATACTTTCTGGGACAGTCTATATTCGTTGTAAACTTAAATTGACTTCCTTAGGCATTAAACTTTTCGATAATTTATGGTCTTTTTTAATTAGGATTATTAAATTAGTTTCAGAATTTAAGAAGAAATTTGAAACATGATTACAATTTACACTTAGGCCCTATTATAAGCTTCCTCGGTGACGGCCCATCGACTATCGTTTGAACGCTGCTTCGGCACAAGTGGAAAGTAGTGCAACAGATCATTTGAAATTTCAGTTACGAAAGTGATCAATCATAACAAGATAAGAACAACAACCCAAGTGCAAATGACAAGAAATTGTGCACAAAACTAGTTTTAGTACGGTTTTTGGGTATGTGAAAAAAAAATGGTTTTAATCACAGGAGGATTGGTGAGCAGTCCTGCGGTAGCGGTTTCTCTTTTAGTTGGGGTACCATTCTTGCTGCCATTCGCGGCTTCAACGAATCTTTAACTCAAGGCTCAAAGTCATGTTTATAGAAAAATAGCAAAAAAAATTCCTGTAAGGGAACGTCCATTAGTTACGTCACGCAAAAAATGACCTTTTATAATAACCCCCCATTGTCACGGTTTTTGTATGGACCTTCAAATTTTTTGTATGAATCGTCATGTTTTCACAACCCCCCCCCCCTTACTACGTGACATAATTAATGGACCTTCCCTAAAGGTGTATTTCCATGCTAATCGAAGCAGAAACTTGCAAGAAATATTGCTATTAAAGACTGGCTTTTGCACTAAATATTTTAAACAATGTATGCCTCGAGCTTTACACGTTTAAGAATGTAAAACTTT